>CM030368.1:191829985-191840867 GCA_017893485.1 Hemerocallis citrina | reverse complement strand
TTGTTAAATAATCCTTCTCCTTCTCCCTCTCTCCCAAAAATCAGAACAACCAAAACAACTCTTCATCTTCCAAACAACTACCCGTTCACTGTTGATACCCCACTACTGTGCAACCCCCTTTTCTTCAACCTCCCGCTCACCTATGTCCATTGCTGCTCTATCTGAACCCATCCATCGCCCAAGCCAGCCAGCGCCACCATCGACCTCTCACCCTCTCCCCATCGCCATCTCATCCCACTCAAACCCAAACTCCCTCCATTGCCGTTGAACCCATCTCCACCACAACCCATTACCCATCGTCACCTTCGTCATCCACCATCGTATCCATCGCCGTCTTCATCGTCCATTGCCTCGTCGACCCCTCTCCGCTTGCCCCCGCATCCACCACAGAACCCCCTTGCCCTCATCGTTGTCCAGAGCCCCGAGCAACCCTGCCTTCTCATCCTCCTTTGTTTCATCACGAAAACAGAGCACCCATTGCCGCTCGAGACCTGTGTGCCACCTCCCACTGTCGCTCTGCCGTCGCAGCGACCTCCTGTTGCCGTCACCAGTTGCGACCTCCAGTCGCGCCGCCCTCGCCCGGTTGTCGTTCCCTCTCCCTCCATCTCTCTCTCTCTCTCAATTAGAGAAGAAGCACAGTGCAATTGGCGTGTTTGGTGTTTTGCCTGGTGACCATCCAAATTCGGTGTTTGGTGTTCTGCTTTGAGATCCGGTGCACTTGCTGTATTGAGTGTGGGTTGCTGTTTGTGTGCTGTTGCTGTTGTATTGTACGTAGAGCGCACGTGATTGCATTTTTCCGTGTTTGTGATTCGTCACCCGGGATTCTAATCCTGTTATTCTAGTTATTCGAATCCCTCACACAAAAGGCAAGTCCACTTGAACTCGTTTATTTTTCTAGTTCAAGATTATTGATCTCCTCCACAAGTAGTTCCATTTCGATTATCATAATATTGCTTATGTACCTTCCGTTGGGGATATCGAGGGTTTACACAAGCTAACCCAAAGTATACTTGACTTCGTGCCAACAACCATTGATTCAAACCCAAGATTGCATGCACACACGACATGAACAAATTGATAGAAACTTGCATATAGAATGTATAGTGATTGAATACATGTTGATTGATTGAGATCTCGTGAATTGAATTGTGACATGATAATTTAGCCTTGTGTACTGTAGAAATTCATCTTAGCTTGTTGTATATAATGTTAATGCATTTCAAGATAACAAGAACATGTTGATTAATAACTTTGATAAATATATATGATGACCTTTGTTATGTCTTGTTGCCTATTCTGTTTTGCACTGAGGTTTCGACCCTGTTACAATAAGAATCAACCAAACCCATATAAAAGAGAATTGTAGCCTAATAAATCTAGTTTCTAGAACACTTGACGGATCTAAATTCCGATCTGGGAGCTGTGAGATATCGCAGTTTTAGTCACTGCTGGTCTGTATTTTCCAGATTGCAATTTGTTGAAACACCGACAGAACATTCAGTTGAAACACTATGATAACAGTAGTGTAATGACACGAAACTCTCTAGAAACTTAGTAGATATGCTTAGGTTCCATTCCTAATTTTTGTAGATTTTTATATTGATTTTATACCTAGTTTTCACCCATAAAGTTTTGACTATAAGCTGCTGTCAAAACCGTTATGCTGTAAAGATTAAGATAATTGACCTAGTTACCGTCAGAATTAATTAAAACTTACTGAATATGAATTGTAGCTGTCACGCCCCGCTTCCCAAAAATACGGAATACGAGCGCGTGATGAAGCCCAACGAATGATTTTCATTATTCATCTGCTGTAGGATCGACTCAGCATCATAACAAGAATATAACAAAACGTACACAACCACGCATGCATGAATAATTTATTAATCAACAGAAAACAATTAAAACAAAATAATAATATCCCAAATAGTTTTCAAATCTGGATTAAAAGATAAAAACTCGGGACTATAAGCCCGTTACAAGTTTTAAGTAGCAAAAGGAATAAATAAATCAAAACAGATTATTTAAAGCAAGACTTTTCTCCAAGCGAAGCCTAGAACGACTGCTCACCAATTCCAGCAGGCAATTCGTCTCCAAAGTCTGTATATATAAATATAAAAAGGAAAAAAATAGAGAAAACAAGACTAACGCCCTTAGTGCAAGTTAGGGCCGCAAATAGTACAAGCAAGGGTATGAAAACTAGTGCAAGAAATATGTAACAAGATTTGGAATCAAGAATGTATAACATAATATAATAGGGACGCAATAAGTAGTGGGATTCAAGAAACTAATTAGCAAGAAGGACAACTCAAGTGACAAGATTGGGTAACAAGTACTAATAGTAGAACAAGTGGCAAGTGAACATCTAATGGTATCAAGCATCAAGTAACAAGTATTATGTACAAGTGTCAAGTACCAAGTAACAAGTCTCAAGTAACAAGTCTCATGTACAAGAATCAAGTAGGGTATCAAGTGTGTACAAGTGACAAGTTAATCTTAACTCTAAAGTTTAATTCTATCTAGGTAGCACTTTATGCATCCATACTTTTACTACATGGTTGCTCATACAATCAGTTACGTTTAGGCCTTGTGGTAGATTTTATAGGGTGGTGTGTAACCCCCGTTTTCGTAAATAAATATTTTCTGAATATTTTATGTTATTTGATTAATTATAATTTACCTTGTGTGAAATTCGTTTTGGATTCTCTATTTAAAATATTTTCTAATCGGAAATTTTATTTATTTCGAATAATTGTATATTTCAACTCTAATTTTTACTTCTATTTGATCGTCTATTTATATATTATATTGGTTGGATTATTTTAATAATCTGTTAAACTCAGTCTACATTTTGATATACATATGTTATTATTATTACTATTATCAGTATTATTTTCGTAAATGTTTCTATTTGCAGTATCATTATTTTTATTGTTATTATTATAATTATTATTGTTTTATTTTAAGCCGAACATACTTTATTTTATATGTTTTCATTATTTGACTTGATGTATATATGTATGTATGTTTTATAATCCCTATAATCCTAATTGCTTCTAATTGGATATTTTTAATAAACCCAATAACCACAAAACTGTACTCAATTTCTTATTGGATCCATTATAAACCCAATACCCATAACCCTATTTATATAATAACCTATCTATACTGTTTATACCCCAAACCTTACCCCCTACTACTAACCTACAGCCGCCTTCTCATCTCCCTCATGTAATCCTCTCTCTCTTCCCCGTTCAACCCATCACCTGCCTCTCCCCGCAACCCTCGGTGCTCCTCCTGGCCTCGCGACCTCCCCATCTCCCCGCCTCCTTCCCTGTTCCGCCCTGCTTCAGCCACGATGACTCCCGACCACAGTGCAGCTCCCAATAGCTGCCTCCTGCATCGCCAGAGCAACTCCCCCTCCGTAGTGCAGCCATGGGTTGCTGTGGGTATACGAATTTCGATCAAGTGGATTGTGGGTTGTCCGTTCGATCAGATCTTGATCTCTTGATCCTGGCCGTCTGATCTGCTTGATCTTATTGTGATTGAGATCAGATCAGATCGATCATCAACAGCAGCTCATGATCACAGCCATCCGATCTTTCATTTGATCATCACCAAGCCATTGGATCTAGGCCGTCCGATCGTCGATCATCGCGATCGTGATCATCATCTCCATCATCATCAAGATCTTGATCTCGACCGTCAGATCTCTTTTGATCATCGCGATCGTGATCATCATCTTGATCTTGATCTTGATCTTCAATTTCGGCCGTCGATTGGTTGATCAACTCGATCTCGGCCATTGATCGTCTTGTTTGTCTTCTACTTGGTGAGTTAAACATTTGATCTACTTTTTGTTCTCGTTCGTCAATTGTCAATCATGGTATAGTTACTCTTTTGGTACCCTTCTAATTCTTATATGTTTTATTTATGTTCGATCTCGACCGTTGGATTCGCTTGATCTTCATCTTGATCTTGATCATCATCGAGATCCGTGCCGATCGTGCACATCGCCCGGGATCCGCTTCCGTTATTCCTCCGTCGGATTCGTCGGCTACTCCCCGAGGCAAGCATTCATCTTGTACAAATTTTTGTTCTAGTACAAGTGTTTAATTGAAAAGACTGCAAATAGGTCGTAGATGTGACTCCTTCTTGTCTCACCATTTGTCGATCTTGAATTATTCATCATCGATCCCATGTCTCAAGAGTCACAACCCTTCGTTGATATATTATACAAACTACTTGGACTCATTTTATTTCCTAGTCACTTGAACTCATGAAACTAAGAAACCCTAGACTTGTAGATGTGTGTTGTATCATGTATGTGATGATCTTGCATTCCTTTGAGTTGAGAAATAGATGTTACTTGCTGATTTGATGCCCACTACATCCATTTTGTATCACATGCTAATCTAGATTCATAATAGTCATTTATCATGCAACTTGTATATAGAAGAAATTTACACTTGCTGCTGTTTTTGTCTTTATTTGCTGATTAGACCCCTATAAAATCAAAAACTGAACTTGAGCCCTGAACATGAAATGTAGCCCTAAATGTCTAGTTATCAATAGCATCCAGAATTTTCAAATTCCAAGTTACGGTCTAGGAGATATCGCAGTGTTACTGCTGCTGTGTCGGTAGTCGCAGATTCAAAAAACTGCTGCACCTCTTTAGTTTACAATTATTTTAACTATGCTACCAGTAAGTAATTGACTTGAAATTTTGCATGCTATTGCTGGACACCCTAGAGAACATTTCCTAATTTTCTCAGAATTAATTAATAATGTTTCAACTCTGTTTCACATGTATAAACTTAGATTCACAAATTCTGGCTGAACATAAAAGCTGTATAGTTTGCTGTTTTGACACATGTTACCACAACTTTTATGTACCTTAACTATATGTGTTGGAACCGGGCAGGAGTCTAGTTTTTAGACCTTTGAACGGATCCACATTTGCTATCTTGTATCAATGGGAATCACAGTTTTCGTGCAGCAACGTCATGCTGTCGAGATTTGGGATTCTCGTTGTTCTCGATATTTGGATTTGTTTTGACCCTCAAACTTGTATCCTATCTAGCCTAGACTTGTTCCATGTTCATGATTATATTTACTTGACTTGTTTTGCACACTTTCATGCTTGCTTGATGATAATAATAAATAACAAGCCGGGGTTTAAGGAAAAGACCATAGTAGTGGACAATATAAGTAAGTGTACTCGGAAGGGGGCCCGTGTTTCCCATAATTTTATGTTAAATGGAATTAAGTGCCACGTAGAACTAAGTGTCACGTTATGGGTGATGGGGGCCACCTCTAAAGCCTGCGAGGGTCACCTCTAGAGCCCATTATATGATTACATGATATGTATTTGCGATCACATGGAACTAAGTGCCATGTAGAACTAAGTGTCACGTCATGGGTGACGGGGGCCACCTCTAGAGTCTACGGGGGCCACCTCTAGAGCCCATGGTTGATCACATGCTCGTATTCCCTACATGACCTGAGTACACCGCCCTAAAAAATCCACTACTAGGCCTAAACGAAATTGCATGGACTGTAGCAACCATGTAGTAAAAGTATGGATGCGTGAAGTGCTACCTAGATAGTAATAACTACAAGACTTGAAACATGATACTTGAACATGATACATGCTTACCTGATCTTGATAACATGACACATGTTTACTTGATACTTGATGACATGATACATGAGACTTGATACTTGAACATAATACTTAACACTTGTTACTTGATACTTGTACTTGACAACTTGACACATTAAACTTGTTACTTGTTACTCGACACTTGTACGTGATACTTATTACTTTATGCATGACACCATTACATGTTCACTAGCCACTTGATCTACTATTAGTACTTGTTACCCAACCTGGTCACTTGAGTTGTCTTTCTTGCTAGCTAGTTCTTGAATCCCCACTACTTGTTGCATCTCTATTATATTCTTGATTCCAAATCTTGTTCCATATTTCTTGTACTTGTTTTTTTCTATTTGTGGCCCTAACTTGCACTAAGGACGTTTCTCTATTTTTTCTCTTTTTATAATTATTAAACAGACTTTGGAGACGTGTTGCCAGTTGGAATTGGTGAGCATAGATTTTAGGCTTCAATTGGGGAAAGGACATGCTTAAATTATTTGTTTTCTTTGTGTTATTTATTTCTTACTACTTAAAACATGTAACGGGCTTATGTTCCCGAGTTTTATCTTTGATCCAGACTTGAAAACTATTTGGATATTATTATTGTGTTTCAATTGTTTCCCATTGCTTAATAAATTATTCATGCATGCGTGGTTGTGGATACTTGTTATATTCTTGTTGTGATGCTGAGTCGATCCTACAGCTTATGGATGATGTTAAAATCATTCGCTGGGCTTCGTCACACGCTCGTATTCCGTGTTTTTGGGAAGCGGGGCGTGACACGGTGTACTCAGGCATCAAGTATCAAGCAAGCAAGGTTCATGAATACGAAAATAAAGTAACAAGTTCACGAAGCAAGTTTGTGAATCCACTAACAAGTTCAAGAACCACACAGTGGGTTCATGAATACAACAAGTTCATGCGCCAAGTAATAGCTTCATGAATACATCAAGATGCAACAAGTTCATGAACCGAGTACCGGGAAACATGGGCCCCCTTCCGAGTACACTTACCTATATTATCCACTACTATGGTCTTTCCCTTAAACCCCGGCTTATTATTTATTATTATCATCAAGCAAGCATGAAAGTGTGCGAAACAGGTCAAGTAAACATAAGCAAGAACATGGAACAAGTCTAGGCTAGGTAGGATACATGTTCGAGGGTCAAAACAAATCAAAATATCAAGAACAACGAGAATTCCAAATCTGGACAGCATGACGTTGCTGCACCAAAACTGCGATTCCCGTTGCTACAAGATAGCAAATGTGAATCAGTTAGAAGGTCTAGAAACTAGACTCCTACCCGGTTCCAACACATATAATTAAGACACATAAGCAATTGATGTCAAAACAGCAAACTATACAGCATTTGTTTTCAACAAGAATTTGTAAAACTGAGTTTATACATATGAAAGAGGGTTGAAACATCATTAATTAATTCTGAGAAAATTTGGAATGTTCTCTAGGGTATCCAGTATCAGCATACAAAGTTTCAAGTCATTTACTTACTGGTAGCATAGCTAAAAGTAATTGTAAACCAAAGTGGTGCAGCAGTTTTTATGAATCTGCGATTACAGACACAGCGGCAGTAAAACTACGATATCTCCTAAACCGTAACTCGAAATTCAAAAGTTCTGGATGTTATTGACAACTAGACACTTGGGGTTACATTTTATATTCAGGACTCAAGTTCAGATTGTGATTTTATTGGGGTCAAAACAGCAAGCCAAAACAGAACAGAAACCAAATAAGACACTTTTTGCATGAAATGTATCATAATTATACTAGTTGTGAACAAATATATCAACGAAGGATTGTCACATTTACAATCTACTTGCAGTATTTTCAAGGAAAAGCTTGTACTAGAGAACGAAATGTACAAGAAGATATTTGCCTTGGGGTGTAGACGTTGAATCCGACGAAAGAATAACGGAAATGGATCCTGGGCAACGAGCACGATCGACACAGATCTTGATGAGATGATCAAGATCAAGACGATCAATGGTTGAGATTCGATCTGATGAAGATGATCACGATCAGATTGGATGGCTGAGATCTGCTTGGCGATGGTGATGATCAGATTTGGTGATGATGCTGATGATGATGGAGATGTTGATGGCTCAGATCTTGATCAGATCAGAGGGCCCAAATCGAGAGATCAAGATCAGAAGATGGTCCAAATCGCAAGGAGATCAAACGCCCCAGATCAGATCTGATGGATGCTCAAGATCTTGATCAGATCGGAGGGCCCAAATTCAATCAATCACCAATCTTCATCTTCCCCGCTTCTCCTTCACAGCGACACAGAGAGGGAGAGTGACTTAGGTGGCGATTGTGGCGGCGGAGGCTGCGACGACGATGGGCTGTGGGTGTTTGCGCTGGTGTTCGATGACGGCGGGGAGCGCTGATGCGGTGGCGGCACGGTGGTGTAGTCGCAGCACCAATGGGGAGGCGACGGGCTCTGTTTTTGGGAGAAAACAGAGTGGGCAAAGCAATGGCAGAAGCTTGGGGTTCTGGTTATCGTGGGCGGCAGGCGATGGGAGGTGGGTGTCGACGAGGACAATGGCAGTGGGTGAAGACGACGACAGGATAGGGGTGAGAGCGGAGGATGAGGGCGAGGAGATGATGGGTTTCGAAGAGGAAGACGACGAGGTGGTTGGTGTCGAGGGTCGAGGTGGCTGCAGTCGAGGAGGTCGCGGAGGCAATGGCGAGGGTGAGGATGACGACGAGATGGTTGGAGGATGATAATGGCGATGGGTTAATGGGTTCGGCAAAGGCGAGCGATGGGTTCGATTGCGGAAAATGATGGGTTCAATCGAGGGGGGTGCAGCGATGAAGACGAGGGTGAGGGGAAAATAGGGTGAGGCGGTGACGAGGCTGAGGAGGATGACGGCGGTGAGGGGGCATAGGGACGAAGCTGAAAGGTCGGGAGGGGTGAAGAGATGAAGGAGACGATGGTGAACAGGGGGAAGAAAGAGGGTTGGTGGCTATGGGGTTTCAACAGTAGGCTAGGGTTAGGGTTAGCTAGGTCAAGTTTTATATGGTAGGGTTTTGGATTTTGGGTTGTTGGATAGCGGGTTTGAGTAGGATCCAACAGGAGATTGAGTCAAAATTCAGTCTAATTAGGGAAAATAAAATAGATGAGGTGGAATAGTCAAATCTTCATGAAGAATAGCAAATCAGAGTTGATAAGAACAATGAAATTGTAACAAATATTGCCACAGAATTGAGCCGAAACAAATGAAATGATTTTATTAGGATTGAAAAATAAAATACAGAAATCTCAAATTGATAAAAGAATACAATGGAATAAAATACAGCAGAAAAATACAAATATGGGGAATAGGGGTTATAGTAGCCCCAGATGTCTAGTTTACTGCCATTTTGACGGAATCGAATTCTGAGTTATAGTTTGTGAGTTACTGCTGTTTTAGTACTGCCGTGTCTGTTCTTTTCAGATTCACAGTTACTTGTATTTTATCATGCATCACATCATCTTGTTGCATCTTATCATCCCCTTGACACTCTTATATACATTGCATGATCATGGATGACATAATAAAATATTAAACAAGCCGGGATAATAAGGGTTGACTTAGTAGTGGATAATCTCAGAAAATGTACTCGGTAAGGCCTTATTGTTATATCGTATTGTCATGGAAGGAGGAGTATTGATTGTGAATTATTAATTGTTAATTGTCAATTGTAAATTGTAAATTATTGTTATCGACACCGAGTACATGCTCTGTAGATTCCACCACGAAGTCTAAAACGAACACTGTTTTGTATACACCGAACCTGTGGTATGGGACGCAGTAGTACGTGCATTAGTTAAGCTAAATACTAATAGACTAGATTGACACTTGCATCATTGAATCATGACTATTGACAATGACATTGTTTATCGATTATTGTTATTGAAAATTACATTGTTAAATCTAGACCTTTCATCAGTCCCTGTTATTGTTTTTGAATTTTGATCTTGCATCATATCCCTTGATGTACCATATTCCATTACTCTTTGCTTTTCACTACTTGCTGTTCGTACTTGCTCTAAAGACATTTTCTTTTCCACTTTAGTTGATCCAACTACAGGTGCACAAGAAGAATTGCCAGAAGGCATTGGTGAGAAGTTCTTCTAGGATTGGAGCATGAGCTGCTTTAAAATAAATTATCTTCTTCCATGTTATTCTTTTATCGCATTGTTGCTTTGTTGAACTTTGTATCCCGGGCTTTGTTGACCCGTAACTGTTGTTTATTTTCAGTTGTTGGTTATTATGTTGGACTACTGCATGTTTAATCTCAGTTATTGTTTATGTGATTATATTTATCTGCGTGGTTGTGATTATTTCTTTTCATGTTGTTGAGTTAAGACTGCTACAACTTACGAATGATGTTAATATCATTCGCTGGGCCTTCGTCACAGACTCATATTCCCGTATTTTGGGAAGCAGGGCGTGACACTCATCAACTTCATCGTCCGTTTCTTCATCTTCTTCATCATCGCCTAATAGGTCGTTGTTAATGGTAGCATTTTGAAATAATTCAAATAAAGTGTCATTTCGAGCATAATCATGAACCAGACTAGGTTGATGTGGTAACTCAACATATGTAGAATCTGGGCTTTTTGTATTTATGAACGTGCCTTCTTGTGGGGAAAGTGGGATTGCTTGTGAAGTTTGGACGGGATTAGACATCATTTGCCGTGTCGGTACTTCCCGTACGAAGCTTGAACTAGGATTATCATGCGGCTGAGCATTCATAATTTGGATTTGCTGAATATATAACTCCAATGTAGACCAAGTACAATTGGGATCAAGTGTCCTAGCAATCATTGACTTCATAGCATTATCAGTAGATACAGGTACTGTCATAAAATACTGACCATCTCCTTTTCCTGCTGCGTACCAAGCTAAAATTTTCACATTCCTTTGATCCCTATCCCAATTAGTAACTTCATAAATTTTCTCAACTATTTCCTCCAAAGTAATGGTACGAGGTGCCCAAACTATTTCAGGATCAACGACACTATAACAACAACCTATTTTTGGATCACGAATTATTTCACCACCAAAGTATAACCAAATAGGAATATCGTAATCCATACCTATGTATATTTATACGAATATACAAGTTATTATCTACCCACAAACAAAACCTACAAAAATGTACAAAATAATAGGTGATATAAATTATACCTTCACAAGCTTATTCAGAAGGAT